>JACWFO010000254.1:0-22712 GCA_019775505.1 Leucosporidium yakuticum
TGGTGCCCCTTGGTAGCCTACATCAGACTTTGGATTGTGGCTGAGGGAGAGGCAGAGGAGTACAGGCTGGCTCTCAAGCTTGCTGTAGGGTGTAGCTTGGCGTGGTTTCCGCTCTTCAGCCTGTACCAAGTCAAGTCAGCTTTTTGCAAGTTCAACAAGCTACAGCAGAGCCCACCAGACCATGTTTTCCATTCTTGAAGATTAATTGCTATAACTGCCAGAATTAATCGTCATTAACTGCGGCGGCAGTTACTGGTACAGGTACAGGTATAGACAAAGGCTCGAGATTTTGTCCGTTGGCAGGTATTTTGGCAATTAATTGCCAACCTGTGTAATCCCCAATCATGCTCTACTGCAACTCCCTCACTGACGGACAACGAGGGATCTCGCTCCCTCGGGGAAGCAACAGCTCGTAACATTGGTACTCTCGGATTGAAAGGGAATTGATGGATGAAGAGGAAATGAGCTTGAGCAGTTGTACCATCGTCAAAGGGATGTTGGGAACCTGGAGCTCGGCCCTCCCGAAAGCGAAGTTGAGCAGCGTACGGGACTGAAGCGTCTGTGAATCGGAGGCATCAGCGAGCTATTCGGAGGAAAATCGCATAAACTCTAGACGCACCTTGTTCTGCAAGATGAACCTCAACAACTCCACAAAGTCCAGCCTGTTCATTGCCCATCCCTCAGCCCTCACCCCCACAAGCCTAAACCTCCACCACAAAGTGACAAAAAGCTCTTGAAGCTTTGGTGTCACTCGCTTGGCTTGACGACGTAGAAGAGACTTGGTTGGGTTCTCTTCCAACCTGGTGGCGAGGCCGGCAACGCTCTCTTCTTCCTTGCGCTCCCATCTCTCTTCCTCTCTTGCCCAGCAGCACCAAATCAACAGTCTCGACCTTCCTTTGCCAGTCGAACTAGAGCGCCCTGCTTTCTGGGTTCGGAGGATGGTCGCTGAGGCGCTGAGGCAGATTGTCGTCTTGCCCAGCTATCACGCTGTGGAAGAGTTGGGAGATCTGCTCCTGACTGTACCCGCCTCGTCTCGCCTTCGCACCCGGGTCCACCGTCACCACCACCCCTTTCAGCAGCTCGAGCAGAGGGCTCGGCTCGCCGGCGCCTGCTCTCAGGTCGGCTACAGCATCGACGCCCCTCAGCTCTTCCAAACGCACTCCTTCGCCATTCCCATACTCTTCGACCTTATCCAGGCGCCTCACACCCACCTCGCCCACTGTCGACTCAATCACACGCGGGTCTTCTCGCAAAGCAACCTTCGCTTCCTCGTCGACGGAGTCATTGGAGGTCTCGCCAATGAGCTCGAGCCTCATCGACAACTGATGTACGCCTGCCATACCTTCTACCAGGCCTTACTGGAACGGCTGCAGAAGAGAAGGAGCAGTTTGAGTGAGTTTCACCTTCTCTCTTTCGGTGTTCGTTTTGAGCTCTCTTTCCTTTCTAGCAGCTTGCTGACCTCGCTCTACTCCACTACAGAAGGGGTTCGACGAGCCACCCCTCTCACTCTGCCCGCTTCTCACTACGCCAAGGTCGAGGAAGAACTTCCGAAGGAGGAGGACCCCTTCGAACATTTTACATCTACCTCCATGAGGCGCTCAACGTCGTGCTCAACGCCAAGCCAACCAACGTGGTACTTCATCAGTGGATTCGGGAAGATCTGGACAAACGGCTGGGCTTCCAGTGGCATGCCCCTACGCTTCAACGCCTTCGAGCAGTCGTCCCTTCCCTTTTGGTGCTCGCTCGCCCCCCTCCTGCACCCATCCTCGGCCCCTTCTCCCGTCCAACTCCAGCGCCTTCTTCCGCACCTCGCTCCTACCTCCCACACCCATCGGCCTTCTTCCTCGCCGCCATCACTCGAACAATCACCTTCGGCCTCACCTCCGCCAACCTCCCGCCTCTCGCTCCCTCCACCTCCAATCTCTCCCAACTCCCGGCCACCACGCCCATCAACAACCACCTTCCCTTGCCCCTCACCCCCGCCTCGTGGAAGGCCACGGTCGCAGCGGCCATCAAGGGGGAGCCAATCCCTCTCGCCAACCCCCAAGCCTACGGAGCAGCAACCAATCTCCACGTCTTCAACGCCGCTCGATTCGCGGGAGAGGGAGTCGACTTCCTCGATGCTACCTTCGCAAAAGGACCGGTCACCTGGTCCTCCTTCATTTCCTCTTTCTCGGCCGCGGCTTTCCCCTTCGCCAAGGGCAAACTCGTCCGGCATCTTCTCGCCTCGGATCTCTCCCGCCTCACCAACTTGGTTCTCCCTCCAACCGCTGCGGAGGTGGGAAAGGTGCTCACTTTCGGTGCCAAGGAGGGTCTCAAGCTACTTGACCCTTCCTTTGCCGACCGAATGCTCAAGCTGGACCGCCTAGCTCAAGCGCAGAAGGGCAAAAAGGGCAATTCGAGAGGATGGGAGTGTCAGATGGCGTACGAGGAGCTATGGAGATGGGTGGAGGATTCACTACCTGCGGAGCTTCGCCAAGCTCTCCTCATTCGGACCGAGGACGGCGAAAATGTATTATGCAAGCTTCTACGAGCAGCTCGCGACCCAAATGGACCCCTCCGCCACGCCATAATGCCCACCGCCGCGGACGACCTCTACATTCCCCTTTCCGCCCTCGATGACTGGCTCGTTTGGAGCGACCGCGATCCTCGAAGTCCTCGCCAGCCTCCCCTCTCCCGCCTTCGCCGTCTCGAGCTGCAGAAGGAGCATGAGGAGATTATGTCGAGGTTGTCAAGCATGTTGGTGGGGATGGAGAGGGAGCAGGGTTGGGCGGTAGATGAGGAGGGGTTGAGGAGTTGGAGGAGAGCGAGCGAGGACTCGAGTTGGCGCGAGGCGAAGGCGGTGAAGGAGGGAGCGTTGGAGTCTGCGGTCATGCGAGGAGTTGGTGAGCATCCTACCGCTGCCTCCATCGCCTTCGACACCTACTGGAACGGCCTTCACCTTGAGCCCAACGGCCCTCGAGCCCCCGGCAGCGCCCAAGGCAAGGTCAAACCTCCGCCGAAGCCGCGCAAGAAACCCTCCACCAGATCGAACTCATCCACCTCTCACCAATCCAAAGCTCGAGTTCCCCTCTTCCGGCCCGACGACTCGACAGACGAAGAGACTCACCGAGCTGAGGCACTCCTTCTCCCCGTCAAGCGCCCATCTTTCACCCGCCTCAGCAATGCCACCAAACATCGCTCCTACTACAAATCGCCCGCCGAGGAAGAAGAGGATGAGCTCGAGTCGGCGTCGTCGTCGGAGGAAGAGGGGGAGGAGGAGGCAGGCGGGAGGTCGACGAGGTCGGAGCCCGCTCCCCAGCGCTCTGCGACACGGAGGGGGAGGGGGAAGGAGGTGGAGGTGGAGCAGGAGGAGGTGGTCGCGTCGAGGTTGGTGGTGGGGAAGAAGGTGTGGAAGGTGAGGAGGAGGGACGAGGTGAGGGCCGAGTTGGTGGAGGATGAGGATGAGGAGGAGTTTGATGAGCTGGAGGATGAGGACAAGTGCGGGAGCTCCTGGGCCGAGGAGGTGGAGAGATCTGCGAGGAGTAGATGTTAGTCTGTATCTTGTCAAGCTATTATTGAGCCTTTCCTTGATGCAAGACTCACTGGGACTCTGCGAGCGCGAAAGGGAGGTCAGCCAGAGCGCGCACGAGCAGTAGACCAAAGCCAACGTGCTGTAGCGGATCCACGGCTGCTGCTTGTCCAGTTCGTGCCCACTAGCAGGAAGCCCAACGAGAGCTTTGGGAGAGGATGCGCGGGCGGAGTCGTCGACCGTGGCGGCCCACCGCTCGCGTGATGGATCCAGATTTGGCGATATGGGAGTAGTTACATCGTGTAGGTCAGGCTGCTGGGTCAAGCGCGACCGTCAGTACGTCAAAAACCGCCTGAGGAGAGAGTCGCGAAGAGAAGCGAGCTACTCACCCCCTTCAACCCAGCGGAGAAGGCTCCCCGAGTGCACTCATCCCGAGTACAGATGCACTGTCGACTCCCTCCTTCGTGTCGAGCAGTGCGGTGCCTTCAATGGAGAGAACGGCGGCGAGGCAAGTTGCCAGATGTCGCGAGCTGTAGGTGAAGGGGACAGCGCGCTGTAAGGGGATAGGACCAAGCGAGATGGTTGTAGTGGCGTGTACTCCCGTTCTCCGGTGCCGGTGGCGAGGAAAACGGACGAAAACGAGCAGTTCAGAGGGCCTCAGCCCGCACGTTGCGCTCGATCTGAGCCCCTGTATCGTTACAGCAGCGTCTCTCACAGCTCGCGATGGGCTTCATATGGATGCCCCATCGTGCTCGTGCTCACTCTCGGTGTTCTGTACGCTGCAGCTCTCGCAAATTGCTCGTGTCAAGTAACGACCCTTACTTGACATGAGCAATTTGCACTCGAAGGAGGCAGCATGGAGTCTGTGCAAGGGTACAGGGGCTGCACTAGACTATTTCATCGAGAGAATCCACCCGGCCAATCCGCAGAGGTCAGAGGTCGAGGGCGAAGCTGAGCAGCCTCGAGAACCATCGCCGAGCTGCCGAGCTGTAGGCTGTTGGGTGAGGATTCCGCCCCTAGCAAGCAACATCGGGTAGGCTCCAATGCCTGAAACCGCCAGCGCGACCCACTCCCATGCACCATGGTGTGTAGCTGACCCGAGAGCGCCGTTGCCGCTGGCGAAAATGGGGAGCTGCAGTACACCATGCGCGAGCTGGTGGTGACCTTGAGCTGGTGGGGGATCTTTTGATGCTACAAGAATTTGTAGCTGGAAGCGATACGAGTCTCTGTAGTGGAATATCGGAACCAGCAGACGCTCGCCGAGCAGGAGTCAATCAGTGCCGAGGGGCTGGAGCTGTCCACACTCCCTTGAGGAGAGAGCTGGGGTGGCGGTGGGGGAGCGTGAGTAGGTCAGTAACCCCCACAGGTCTCATCGGGGGCATACAGCCTCCAATAGCGAGGAGCAGAGGCACTCGGTGCCGAAGAAGGACTTGGGAGCTGCTCCCGAGTAGGGCCTCTCCACTGCTCCAGCTTGGCAATGGCACAGTATACATCATTCTAGACGGCCATTCCCGCAAAGATGGCTCCCTCCCTTCCCTCCAATGGTGCAGCACAAGGCTCGGCGGAGGGAGGAGGGGGTAAGGCCGAGCCCCACTGCTGGAGGCTGTAGTGAGGTACTGCAAGGGTGGGATGACCCCCAGTAGCTGCCTGAAGGTGAGAGGTGCAACGCTGGGGCTGCTGCTGCCCCAAGAGCTCCACAGCAAGTCTGCTCCCCTGGGAGGGGGGAAGGGGTTGCTCCGATATCGGAGCAAAGTGCCTCTCCCCTGCGGACGGCCTGCGAGACGCTGTAGCGGTCAAAGGGAGCGCTTCAAGGGGCTCGGATACTCGGAACAGCTTGCTCAACATTGTGTAGCCTAGTAGACTTGCTCAGCGGCTCTACATCTGGTGATTGAAGCGCTCGGCAAAAACGAGGAGCGGGATCGGGGCTCAAAAGCCTCGGACAAAGGCCTTGGGAGCACCGGACAGCTTTCTCGGGTGTTGCGTGCAATACTACAGGCTCTATTTCAGCTCTGCCGAAAAGTGTAGAGCGTCATAGTCACATGATGCAAAGAGCGAGGGGAGGCGGAGAAGAGAGTGACAAGTGTGGGAGCTTCTCGAGCGAGCTGGTAGAGCAGTATGGGTAAGAAATTGTACTAGAGAGCAGGTTATAGCCTGCCACGGCAATGTTGAACCCCTTTGTACCCTTTGAGAACGACTCGTTAGCGCGCGGACCTCTCTTGCGCTTCTCCCATTCACTCGCTCTGCAGGAACTCGACTCGACAACGAACGAGCAGGGCAAGAATGCCAGCGGCCAAGGATGGAGCGAGTGGTGGCAAAGGCAAGGCGAGGCAGAGCACAGCTAGCAAGAACCAGGAGCATCTGTGCGCGTCCTCACCTCGCCACGCTCTCGTCCTAGCAACTGACGATGCTCACGTTGCAGGGAGGAGATTCGCTCGGTGGAGGAGCGATTGAAGGGAGCTTTGAAGGAGCTGGAGCTGGGAGACGCCTACATTGCGTTCGAAAACCTACAGAGTGCGCCTCCGCCCGAGCGACACCCCGACGGCGTCGTCGCTGGTCATCGACGACAAGACGCTGCAGGAGTCAAGTTGCACAGGAAGTTGATTGTTAAGCATGGGCTTGATGAGTGAGTAGCTGGTTGCTCGACGTTTGCGCGTCTCGGCGGACAGAGCTGACCCCGCCCCGGCCCCTTTGCTTCCTCTCAAACAACCAACTCCATCCGTTCTCCGTCTACCTCCCGTCAAGGAGTGGAAAGAAAATCGCTGTATCACGCCTGAAGACGTGGTGGTTTAACGGCAAAATTGGGCATTGCCATTCGAGATGTAGAGTCCGAGCTTGCTTGGATCTGTAGCCTCCTGACTTGCCTAGCTCCGGGTTCGATTCCCGGCCACGTCAAGCGTTTTTTTTTGGATGGGTCAGTGATGGTCGAGGGGGGCGAGCTGTGAAGTCAAAAGGGGCCGGCGGACTTTGGGCGGGGGCGTTGAGGGTTGCAGAAGGCCGGCTGAGGGCCCTTGAATAGCTACAGAGTGAGATAACACTACAGACTGATGACCTACAGAGTTGGGTGGCTCTGGCAAAATTGGGCATTGCCATCTAGATGACATCTTGCCTAGCCCGGCTTCAATTCCCGGCTGCGTCATTGTTTTGGACCGTTTCGACGTCTTCAAGGTGTTTATCATCCATTTTTTTGCACGGATCTTGTAGGAATCGATCGGAACTTCCCCCAGTCCAACGGGGACCTCATGGCGACGTCCCAGTCTCGAGATATTGGCCCGGAAAGGGGGCGCCGAACCCCCTGCCGAACCTCGGTCGTGCTCTCACAGGCGGTGTTCACCCTTTTTGGCATCTCCCAGCCTCAAATGCACTCAGTATACATATAATCTACATTTTCAGCCGCTCAGTATGTCCCATACAGCTAAAATTCCGCGCCTCAGCGCCAGCGCGGACTCCTCATCGCCGCTCGACGCTCGGCGTTAGCCTGGGACGAGCCCTCGTCGTCTCAGAAGTCTCAGAAGCAGGGGAAGGGAGCAGTAAAGCGAGTGCAGCAAGTTCTGAAGCTCACTGCACTCCTGCAGCCAGTTCAATGAGCGTGTTCACGTCCATGCTCGAGAAGAGGCCGAGATGGCGCGCAAGCCTCTGGTCGTTCGCGCTCAGCCAGAAGTCTCACCAGACAAGGAGACGCAAGAATAGCATGACACTCTATGATCTTGTTTATTCCATGGCCACCCTCCTCACCACTCAGGTCTCGTCACCCACCAACGCCAACTCCGCCGCCCCGAACCGAAACGCTCCCTGCCAATCCAAGTAGCAGCATCATCCCTCAGCTCTGCCAACCTCTCCATCATCCTCCCCCATCCACCAACACCCGAATGAAGCGACACAGCCTCACTGAGAGCGCAGGGCTCGGCCTTCCCAACTGAAGCGTATGCCGAAAGGCTCGGCGACGATGGCTCCGAGGCCGATGGCAGCGTTGCTGATGCAGAGCAAACGCGAATTGAGTTCTGTACAGCAAGAGGTCAGCTCGAACGCCCAAGTAGTCTTCAAAGCGAGAAGAAAGCTCACCCAAAGAAAGAGCAACCTCGGCGCCCCTTTACAAGCTCATGCCCACCGACTTGATGGACTCTGCACCTTCAGCAGGAGCAGGAGCAGCCACCATGCGAGGTCTAACGCCGAGGGAAGCGCAGGCGGCGCGGTACTTGGAGCGAATGGAGGTGAGGAGGGCGGGGATGTCGACGTCGGAAGAGGAGGCGGCTTGCTCATTTTCGAGGGAAGAGGAATCGTTGGCGATGGGGAAGGAATTGACCATGGCTAGTACTTGTTCGAGGTTGGCGTAGGCCCTGCGTAACGAGCAGTGAGGATTAGCTCAGCTCAGAGGATGAGAAAGTTGAGGACGCACCTGAGGTTGTGCTTTCCCTGAGCCTGGAGGAGAGCGCGCCAAAAGGTTGCTGTACCTTGATAGTAGCCTACTTCCTCCCAAATTTCCCAGCCCTTTTCCCTGCCGAGCGCACGACCTTCGAACAAGCCGTGCAAGTGACCGTGAGGGAGACCGTTAGCGAGACCTTGTTGGTAAAAGGTTTCTTCGAGGTTGACGAGGTATTGTTCCATATCAACTTCTTGAACTTGAACAGCCATTTTGAGACGACCGAGCGAGCGAGAGAGCCGAGGCGAAGGTTGAAGAGAGAGGAGAGAGAGAGAGAGAAGCGACTCGCCGATCGCTTCCTTGTCCTCTTACCATTCACCTCGTTCAGCCTCAAGTCTCAAAGGGAATGCTCGCAAGCAACAATTCCTGTACCGGACTACAATCTGCCACTGCTGCCCTACAGCGCAAACGAGTCTTGATCGACTCTCCCTCGCCTCCTTCCCCTCGCAAGACGCGTCTCGTCAACTCGTTCCCTCTCTCTCGCTTCCCAGGCGAATGCGCTCGTTTCATCACTACAGATTCACTCAAGGGAAAGAGGGGTAAGTTACTCCTCCCTAACACCTGCTCCCTAATCAGCTACAGCAAAGGCTCACTCCTAGCTCTCCCTCTCTCCCCAGCTCTCATCCTCTCGCTCGCTTCCACCTTCTGGATCGGTCGTTCCCCTCTTTGCGACTACACTATCAACCATCCTTCCATCTCCTCCAAGCACTGCCGTATCTACGCCGTGAGCTCAACCCCTCTCCACCCCCACCTCGACCGAGCTGACTCCCTCGTTTCCCCCAGTTTGAAGCCGACACGGGCGACATTCTCGTCTGCCTCGAGGACGTATCGACCAACGGAACCATGCACAACGACCGTCGCGTCCACAAGTCCACCGTCGTCCTCTGCGATGGTGACAAAGTCGACATCTCGGGTCACGTCCTTCGCTTCTCGCAACCGAGGCGCGATACCGCCAGTCAGAGTCAATCTACTGGATCGAGCAAGACGGAGAGGATTGGTGACTACCTCGTCTTTGATCGCAAGATTGGTAGTGGGGCTTTCAGCGTCGTGCATCTCGCTTTGAACGTCAAGGTGAGTTAGGGCCGAACTCGGTGACGAGCGCTGGAAGGAGCTGAGGGAGCTGACGCCTCTACAGACCCTCAAGCAGGTCGCTTGCAAGAAGATCCTCCGCAAGAAGATGGTCGGAGAGAACGTCACCAACGTCCAGCGCGAGGTCGCCATCCTCAAGAACCTCTCGCACGTGAGTGTTTGGCCGTTGCTCGCCTCGCCACTCTCACCTCACCTTCACTCTCACCCTGTAGCCCAACATCAACAAGGTCGAGGACGTCGTCATCTCTGATCTCAACGTGTGAGTTTCATCCTCTCGCAGCCGCCCGCCGCCCGCTCAAGCTGACCTCGGCTTCCCCGACCGACCAGCTCCATCTTCCTCCAGCTGTTCGTCGCTCTTCATCATCCGTTCGACGCTTCCACCACTGACCATCTAACGCTATTCCACAGCGTCTCCGGTGGCGACCTCTTCGGCTACCTTATCAAGCAGGGAACCCTCTCCGGCGCCGAGTCCAAGTGGATCCTCTTCCAGCTCCTCCTCGGCCTCGAGTACCTGCACACCGAGAAGAACATTGCTCACCGTGACCTCAAGCTCGAAAGCGTCATCCTCGCCGGTCACGGTCCCTTCCCCAAGGTGCGTGTGTGCCGACGGAGCGCTGGCGAGCGATTCGGGCTCACCGGCGAGACGTCGACAGGTCCTGCTCGCCGACTTTGGTCAAGCTCGTTTCGCTTCCGACGCCTTCAGTTCTCTCAAGGGAACCATCACGTACATGGCTCCCGAGCAACTCACCTTCTGGACTCGTCGCGGGGGTTGGCCTTGTCCTCCTTCTCCCCCTGCGCCGAAACTCGCTACTCACCTTCTCCTCCCTTGCTGACTGACGACAACAGGATACGATGGCAAGCGCGCTGATTGCTGGAGTCTCGGCATCATCCTCGCCATGCTTCTCGCGGGCTGGTGAGTCCCTCGCTTTCGTCGTCCTCGGCGCTCGCTGACTTTCCCGACACTTAACCAGCCACCCCTTCGAAGCCTGGCTCACCGAATCTCAACTCTCTCTCGAATCGCAAGGAGCTTCCCTCCTCTCCATGTTTGGCGAAACGGCTCGCGAGGATTTCGAGAACAACGCCAAGGATTTGCACACCTGTCGTTCGGTCGTCGAGGGCGAGTTGATGCTGCCTGAGCATTTGAAGTTTGGCTCGGAGGATGGACTTGGTGAGTGGTACTTTTGAGATGCTCCTTGTGGCGTTGAGGGAGAGGGAGAGAAAGCTGACACCCCGCTCCATCGACGCCGAGCAGCTCGCAGCCTCATCTCACACCTTCTCGCGCCCAACCCAGCTCAACGCGCTACCGCTCGTCAAGCTCTCGAGTCCGAGTGGATCGTCAGCTCGCTGGTCGAGTTGAAGAAGTTGTACGAGAAGATTGTTCCCGCTTGAGGTGATTCGAGACGGTCCGGCGCCAAGGAGCTTGCAATCGTTTCGAAGGAAGGTTGTCGCTGTTCGCTGTCGTTCGAGGTATCAAGTATGAGTATGTTATTGATGTTGCATCACCAGCTGCGTTTCTTCTCATCAGGGGAGAGCGGCGAGCGAAGCTGATGTGGGGGCTTGCGAAGGGAAGAAGGGGTTCGGAGGGTGTGACTTGCTACAGGAGAGCAGGACATCTCTTGGACAAGAGAGTAATGAATCTTGAACTCTCCTCTCCTCCACCACTTCACTCTCACTGAAGCTGATGAAGCAGCTCGAAGCTCCGCGAAAGCAGGTTGATCTTCTGCCAGCTCCTCGTTTGTCTCATCCTCGCTCGACCATGTCAATCCCACCACCGCCCGGCGACAAGCTGTCTTTCACCCCTTCCAGAGACCTGCTCAACCCCAAATTCGAATCGTACAAGCTCGAAGTCCCTTGCGCGCCAGATTCCATCAGCTCCTTCCCTCTTCCCAACGCCGGCTTCCGCACTCGCTCGCTGCCCGATCATGCTCGTCTGGCGTTCACAGAGGTGCAGGCGAGGGTGCGACACAACCATCTTAGCACGGGAAAGGCGGGAGAGCTCGTTTATGTTGATGCGGATCTCAAAGTGGTAGCGATTCAGCTGGGTCCGGTGAGTGCTCGTAGAGCTACAGGGCAGCAGAGCGTCGCTAACAACTCTTCTTGCAACCCTACAGAGCGGAGCACCCATCTACCATTCGCTCGTCGAGCTTCCCACCCCCGTCGCTTCCTCCTCGTCGGCTCGCGTTCCCGAGTACCCCGACGCCATCGCTCTCACACCCTTCCGCTGGGCCATCTCGGACGGTACAGGTCGCATCTACCTCGTATCAGTCGACAAAAGCAGCTCGAGCTGGATTGGACGCATCGAGGAGACGTACGAGCTCTCGAGCGAGAGCGGAGACGAGCTCCTGCAGTTCAGGCTGCATGCTGCCAACGAGGTGGGAGCCAAGGGAATCTTCGCCCTCCTCTCCATCCCCATCAAGATCGCTCCTTCAGCACTTCCCAACCTCTCCTCGAGCGGCGGAGGACTCTCGACCTCGGCGCGGCACAAGATCCCCTCGACGACGGCGTTCGAGTACCTCTCCGTCTCACTTGGAGCACCCAACGTCGCAGCAGGCGAGGACGTGCCCATGGAGGATGCGACCGCTTCGAAGCAGCTCAACGTCCTCTGGCGCCTTCACTCCCATGACCTACCGAATTACGTCTCCTTTGACGCCGAGGCAGAGAGGTACATCATCGGCGCTCCTTCCTCTCTCACCTCCAACCCCGAGGGCCCTTCTACGCCCTCGGCACCTACTCGCCCTTCCTCGACTACCCCCGGCGAGGCTACCCCCGAGCCCTCTGGACCGCCCATCCCTCGCCCACCTCCCTTCTCCTGGACTCAAGACCCCGACTCCCTCACCGTCGTCTTCGCCCTCCCCTCCGACACCCCGACCTCCTCCATCCGCATCACCTTCTCCCGTCAATTCCTCACTCTTCACATCGGTTCCGCCGCTTCCGCCCTCGCCCCGTCCTCCACTCGCTCAACTCTCCCTCGCGTCTCTCACAAGAAGCTCTGGGACTCGATCGACCCTCATACGAGCGTATGGACCTTCGATCGCGAGGCCGAAGGACGGGACTCGACGTTCGGTCTCCTCAGTCTTCACCTCGAGAAGGCCAACGCAGGCGCAAAATGGACCGACGTCTTTGCATTGACGGCGCCGTCGATGGTGGAGGATACGGGAATGTCAAAGATTACGGAGCTGACGACGGAGCAGGAGGAGCAGGAGCTCGAGCATGTCGTGGAGACGCTTGATCCGTCCGAGTTGGCCAAAATCTCGGAGAATATGGAGCAGTGGACCAAGGGGTTGGTGGAGGGAGGAGCAGCGAGTGAGGTGGATGGAGATGGACTCGGACATGGCGTACCGACTAGCCTGATTGGAGAGGAGATTGACGTCGAGGTGGACGGAGATTCGGGTCGACCCCTCATCGTCACCTGGGTGGAGAACGCCCTCACTCCTTCGCCTCGCCTCGTCCGACCTCACCCTACCATCCCCTACTCCCTTCTTTCGACTCCCCTCCCTCTTTCCTCCGCTTCGACCGATGCTCCCGACTCTTCCATCACCATCAAGCACGACGTCGACGGCCTCCTCTTCACTCCTCCTTCCCTCTCCTCCTCAACCTACACCTGGACCCACACCTCCACCTTCCCCGCCCTCGCCTTCGTCCTCGCCACCAAGCAAGATGCCTCTTTCATCCACCACCTCGCCGACCGAGCAGTCTTCGCTTTCGACGCTCCTTCGAGCTTCTCACTCGCTTCACCGGCAGGAGGAACGAGGTCGGGAGCAGGAAACCTGTTCGTTTACTGCAGGCCAGAAGATACGAAGGGAACGAAGGGCGTTCAGATGGTGTTGCGAGTCGGTGGGCCGAGCTCGGGAGCGTTGGTTGGCGTGGGAGGAGTCGCAGGCGAGGATGGAAAGGTCGCGGTGGTAGCGTTGTGCGAGAAGGAGATCTGGGTACTTCGCCTCTGATAATCCCACAGCCTCGTTGATAGCGTTTCTTGGTCATCGGAAAGCGCGAGAAAGTAAGAAACGAGGAGGCCGCTATTACAGACTACTTTATTACATACTACAGAGGTAGCACTATGTACGACTGCGCGTAGCATTAAACGCCCTCAGCAATTCCTTATTCAGTCTTAACTGCTCAAGGAAGTCTTGACGTCTGCCTGGATCGTCGATGCTACGAGCAAGCTCCTCGGCCTCGTCGCTAGTGTCACCGAGTTCGGCCTCTCCAGATCCCGAGCCCGACTGCCCCTTGCCGACCTTCATCAGCAGCTCGAAGGCGAGCCTGCCGAACTCGGGCGCCTCGCCTGCCTCGACCTGCATCTGCACCTCCTTCATGCCCGCGCTCATCTGCACTTTGCTCCACTTCCTCACAGCATACTCGAGCGCCAGATCTTTGACGGGGTCGTAGCGGAGCGAGACGTCGCAGAAGAGCACGGCGGCGACCGAGTCGGCGGTTAGTTGGCGCTCGATTTCGGCGAGGGCGAGGGCGGCGAGGTCGGGGATCTCGAGGAGGTGCGCGAGGCGGTAGACGGATTTGGGGGAAGCGCGGAGAGGGAGGAAGGGCTTCTCGGCGAGGTGCTTGGCGCGAGAGGCGGAACGTTGTTCGGCGGAGCGGGTCGCGGAGAGGGGAGCAAAGTCGTCGTAACCGGTGGTGATGTAGGCGAGAACGGCCTCGAAGGTGGTGTAGCAGGTTTGAGGGAAGGCGATGTTGTGGTAGGGTGTCGAAGAGTCGTCGTTGGCGGGCTCGGGGAAGTGGCTGGCAATTGCTTCATCGGCTTCATCGTCCGAGTCGTCAAACTCGCGAGGCTCCACCTCTCGTTCCGTCTCGCCATAGATTTCCTTTTCCTTTCCCTTCGACGTCGAAGCTTGTGGCGCTGATTCCTCGACGCGGCGGCGCTTCGAGGAGGAAGTGGTGAAGGTCTCGGCAAAGTCGCTCTCGAAAAGGGTGGTAAACCAGGGCGAAGCGTCCTTGAGGAGGGCCGAGTTGGACCAGAGCTCGAGATCGTGTCCCGAAGCGCGAGGGAAGACGATGCGGACGTCGAGGGCGTTGCGCGAGCGCCGAAGGGCTGTCGGGGAGGGGAGGGGACTTAGCGCCGAATTCGGGCGACTCGCATCCCAATGAGAAGCTCACCAGCAGTACGACGAGCGAAATCGGCCTTGTGATCCTTCTTGGGGGCTTCCTGACGCGGCGAGTCGATGACCTGAGGGCTACGGCCGAAGGAGACGCGGCGGGAGTCGTCGCTCCTACGTCGGGAGGAGCTTGAGCTACGCTGAGCTGCGGGAGATGTCAAAAGATTAGCCTCGCGATCTTCGTTCACCGAAGCAAACGCGCTCACGAGTCGATCCTGTCGCCGTTGCCCCACTCGCCGCTCCCGCGCTCGCCGAAGTGGGAGCGCTCAAGCTGAGCGGTAGGCGTCGTGACATGAGACCAGGAAAGATTGGACGCCCAGGCTGTGCGCCCGCTGTCGTTAATCCGTGAATCGATATAGGAGGGCGAGGTCGGGGGCCCGTCCCAGTGATGGAGAGAGCTGGAGCATTGGCGGGCATACTATTTGAAGCTGCTGGCTGCCCGCCGTTCGCCTGTGCTGTAGCCTGAACTGGCGCAGCAGGTGCCGACTGGCGTGGAGCGCGTCGAGGTGGCATCGCGAGCGGAGCTTGATTAGAGGCAGTCGGAGGAGCGGCGGGCGGTTGACCAGACATGCTGTAGGTAAATGGAGAGGTCAGCCGTGCTGTATCGTTGGCTACAGAGCGAGAAAGCTGACTTGGCAGGTTGCGGACGCGGGACGTGCGGAAGGCTTGAGCAGCAGCAGAGCTGTTCTGAGGGCTGATAGAGGCTTTGCCAGGCCTAAAATCGCTGCAGCCGACCAGGCGACGGTCGAAGAAGAGAGCGAGCGAGATGAGGCAGGAGGAAGAAAGGCGAGCTCGAGCTCGAAACGGACGTCGACCGACATTGAGGCGAGGTCCAAGCTCTTGCAGGCTATTCGAAGGTATTGAGCGTTTGTCAGTAGAAAAAATCTACTAAAGACGGTAGCATCACCATGATGCAGCAGGCGAATGTGCTGTCCTGAAGAGCGGACGCCTCCTCCTCCTTCTTCGGCGCTCTCGGCGAAGGCCAGCTCTCGATATTTCGCGGCAACTCGCTTCCAATCGGCGGTCGAGGCCTAGTCCTACTCATAGAATTTCTGCGGCTGCTCCGAGTCGAGGGAGAGGCTGCTGCTGAGGATTTGGCGAAAGGCTCCGAGAACAGGCGGCGGAGACGAGCCGAGCTGAGCGAGGATGTTGATCCCCATCGACGATGACGGAAGCCTGGAGGGGGAGCAGACGACTTTGAAAGGTGACAAGGGGTGTTCTTGGGCGAGCCGATGCCATCTGCGAGAGGGGGAAGGTCAGCGAGCTCGATCGAGGCGAAGGAATCGCCGAAGCGAGCGTATAGGGCGTCCGAGCGAGCTTAAGAGCATTTACAGGGTGTCAGCGTAGCTTGTGCTCTGTAGAAGGCATCGTAGCGACCCAGAAGTCTGCAGAGTGCTCTACGAAGGAGAAGAAGGATCAGCGTCCGCCGTGTCCGAGCTCGTTAGCTCACCATCCACCGCTACTCACCTTGCCAAATCACCGGCTGGAGCATAGTGTCGAATTTGTACTCTGTCCAAGAGTTACTCAGACAGATTCGTGGATGTAGCAGCGCAAGTTGGGAAGCGAGCCGAGCAGCTCGCGGTGAGAGCCGTTTTCGAGCTCATAAGCTTTGGAAGGCAAGCTGGGGTTTTGGAGGCAGTACACGATGTCAGATTCTGTAGCTTGTTTTGTAGTCGACATGAGACGAAGATGTGGTCGAAGGGAAAGAAGCGAGAAGGTTGAACTTCGCCGGTCGCCTGTTGATCTCCTCCACATTTCTCCTCGCCAGGTTCTGTAGGACAGCATGGCCATCAACGGCGGAGGAAAGACTCGCACCACCAAAGCTCACGGTCCAACAGCTGCCAAGAAGCCCTACAAGGCTACAGACACCAAGAAGGCCTTCACTCCTCGCTCCGGCGCCGCCGCACCCAGCACCACTTCCTCTGCCCCCAAGTCTTCGGCGCCTAGCAGCTCGACGGGCACCAAGCGCAAGGCCGAGGACGACAAGAGTTCTGTAGCTCAACCAGCCGAGAAGCCCGCCGTCGTCGCTTCCATCCTCAACGCGCCCGAAGAGATTGACTTCCCTCGCGGAGGAGGAACGAATTTGACCCAAGTCGAGGTCTACGAGGCTCAGCTCGAGGGAGAGAAGGAAGCCAGGGATGAAGAGGACGTGCGTACCTACCCTCCTACAGCTTCGCCCGAGCTCCGTAGAGCTAACCATCGCCTTGCGCTTCGCCCTTCGCAGGAATTGACGCTCAACACGGAGGTGGTCAAGGACAAGAGCAAGGCTAAGCGTCGCAAGCTGGAGCGCGCTCTGCAGGGGGCTATCAAAGAGAAGAATGTCCTGCCCAAGGATGCCTTCCGTGTAGAGCACCTAAACTACAAGGTGAGCTCTCGTCCGGCACTTTTGAGAAAAGACGCATTAGAGCTGCAGGGAGCTCGTAGAGGGTGCGCAAGAGGTGGCAGGGGCGTAGAAAGGCTCACCGTTTGGTGTGGTACACCACTCGGTCTCCTCTGAGCTCGGGCGCAACTCTGGGAGCTGAACGGCGCCGCGCTCGGCTTTCCCTTCGAGCGGACCTGACGAGCTCGGGTTTGGCTAGCTGTAGGACTCGGCGCTGACTCCCTCTACTACCACTTAAAACAGCGCCTCATCCCCGGCACCAAGGTTCTCGCCCAAGTCATTCTCGTCCGCGCTCTCGAGCTCGTCGTCTCCCTTCCCAACCAGCTTCTCGCCCACATCCCCATCACCAACATCTCGCCCGAATACACCGCTCGTCTGGAAGCATCCGGAGATTCATCGGATGAGGAGTCTGAGGAGGAGTCCGAGGAGGAGAGCGACGACGAGGAGGGCGCCACGGGCAAGAGCTCGGGCCTGCCTGGCCTCGCGACTCTGTTCAAGGAGGGCGATTGGGTGCCCGCCATCGTTATGGCGAGCAAGTCGTCGGATTCCAAGGCCAAGCTCGGTGGAAGGGAAGGAGATGAGAACGTCAGGGCTTCGCGTAGGATCGAGCTCAGTCTCGAGCCCGAGAAGGTCAACGAGGGCGTCGCCAAGGGCGATCTCAAGGCTGGCTTTGTGAGTTATGGGGTGCTCGTGTTCTCGCCGAGTTGTTGCTGACTTACTCTCCCCGCTCGCAGACCCTCACCGGCTCCGTCAAGTCCGTCGAGGACCACGGCTACATCCTCTCCCTCGGCCTTCCCTCCCTCACCTCCTTCCTTCCCTTCAAGGAGGCCAAGCGTCTCCAACCTACTCGGTTAGAAGTCGGACAACTCGTTGCTTGCCGCATCAAGGACGTTAGCGAGAACGGACGTACTTGCAACGTGACTGTCGGCCGCGCCGAGGTCGTCGGTTCTTCTGTGCGTTGCCCCCATTCTTTTCCAGCTACGCTTGAGCTGAATTCTTCGACCTCTACAGCTCTCCTCCGCTGCCTCCATCAGCTCCATCCTCCCCTCCACCCTCGTCACCGCTCTCGTCACCGCCGTCCTTTCCTCGGGTCTCAACGTCAAGTTCTTCGGATACTTTGACGGTACGATCGACCTTTTCCACCTCAACGGTCTCGACCCCGAGAAGGACTTCAAGGTCGGCCAAAAGGTCAAGGCTCGTGTCCTGTGGGACTCGATCGGAAGCACGCCCAAGAAGTTCTCGCTCAGCTTGAGCAAGCACGTCCTCGAGATGGGCGTCGCCAAGGTCCCTGGAGAGGAGGATGAGCTCGAGAAGGCCTTCCCTGTTGGAAGGATTATCGAGCAAGTCAAGGTCGTGCGCATGGACGACGAGTGGGGACTTACTTGCGAGGTTCAGGAGGATGAGGCTACCGTCATCGCCTTCGTTCACGTGAGTGCTTAAACTTTAGACCGCGTGCTTCTCTTTCTCACCTCTTCACCTCTACAGATCTCGCGGATAACGGACGACCACCTGAACACCATTCCCAAGTCGGGCCCGTGGAAGGTCGGCACCGTCCACCGCGCTCGTGTCATCGGCTACTCCGCCCTCGACGGACTCGTCCAGCTCTCCCTTCAACCCACAATCCTCGAGCAAGCCTTCCTCCGCGTGTCCGACGTCAAGGTTGGAGAGATCATCAAGGGAACCGTCAAACGTCTCGGCGACAACGCCCTCTTCGTCTCCATCTCGGGCAACGTCGATGGAGTCGTCTGGCCCATGCACTACTCGGACATCCGACTCAAGCACCCCGAGAAGAAGTTCAAGGCTGGCGCCAACGTCAAGGCTCGCATCTACTCGGTCGACCCCGTCAAGAACCGTGTCGCCCTCACCCTCAAGAAGCAGCTCATCGAGAGCGAGTTCCCCATCGTCGCTAGCCTCGCTGATGCCAAGGTTGGAGTCATCACTCACGGAACCGTCAGCAAGGTCCTCGACAAGGCTGTCCTCGTCGACTTCTTCGGCGGCATGCGCGCCATCATTCCCGCCGGCGAGGCTGCGTGAGTTCTCCTTCCCTCCTTCCCTCGTCTCCTCGATACTCTTGCTGATCTCTCGATATTCTACAGCGAGGGATACACCGCCAATCTCTCCCTCCTCTTCGCCGTCGGCAAGGTCATCCCCGTTCGCATCATCAACGTCGACCAAGCCACCGGAAAGCTCGTCGCCTCCGCTCGCCAGGCTCAAGCTTCCTTCGCCGCCCCCACCGACGCCTTCTCCGACATCTCGGTCGGCAACGTCCTTTCCGGAACCGTCGCCGCCCTCCACGACAGCAACCTCGTCCTCTCCCTCGTCCCTTCCAAGGTCAAGGCCCTCATCTCCTACTCTACCCTCGCCCGCCACCGCCGTACCGACGTCGAGTCGCTTCGTGCCGACCTCGTCAAGGGACAGACCATCGAGGATCTCGTCGTCGTCTCCAAGAACGCCGACAAGGGTCTCGTCATCGTTGGACTCGTCCCCTCCAAGGCCAAGACCGCCGACACCTCCGCCGCCGCCGAGCCCCAAGTCTCGCACCTCAGCTTCGAGTCGCTCGCCGCCGGTCAGACCATCCCCGGAAGGATCTGTGGCAAGGTCCCCACCGGCCTTCTCGTCCAGCTCTCGCGCTCCGTTCGCGGTCGTGTCGAGCGCTCCGAGATTTCGGACGATTACGACCAGCTCCAGTCCCCCGACGTCGCCATGGGAGCGCACGTTCAGTGCTACGTCCTCTCGGTCGACACTGAGCACCGTAGGGTCGACCTCTCCCTTCGCCCTTCGAGGCTGCAGGAGGGCGTCGTCGCCAAGGATCCCGCCGTCTCGACCGTCGAGGACGTCAAGCCTGGACAGAAGATTCGCGGCTTCGTCAAGAACATTGCCAACCATGGTTTGTTCGTTTCGCTCAGCTCGGAGGTCACTGCTCGTGTGCAGATCAAGGTGCGTCGATTCGCCTCGGTTTCGGCGAGCGACCATAGCTGATTTGTCCTGGCTCTCGCAGGAACTCTTCGACGAGTACGTTAAGGAGTGGAAGCCTCGTTTCGCCATTGGACAGCTCGTTGAGGGCAAGATCACTGCGTTCGTCGTTTTCCTCGCCTTGCCGTCTCTTCTCGAGCTCACCTCGGTTCTTCCCTCGCACAGCGTCGACAAGATCCAGAACCAGGTCGAGCTCTCGCTTCGCAAAAACGCCGCCGTCAAGGCCGCCGACTTTGACCTCTCCTCGCTTCAAAAGGGACAAGTCGTCAAGGGAACGATCCAAAAGGTCGAGACCTACGGCGCCTTCATTCGCATCGACGGCGCCGGCATGAACGGTCTTTGCCACAAGTCCAAGGTTACCGACGACGAGGGAACCGCCTGGACCGAGTTCGTTCGCGCTGGCAAGCAGGTCAAGGCGGTCATCCTCGATGTCAACGTCGAGACTCGCAAGATCTCGCTCGGCTTGAAGAAGAGCCTGTTCCCCGAGGGCGATGAGCAGGAGGAGAGCGACGAGGAGGATGAGGACGAGGATGAAGCTGAGGATGAGCTGATGGCGGGAGATGATGATGACGAGGATGAGGATGACGACGACGAGGAGATCGACGTCAACGGCATCGAGTTTGACAGCGGCTCGGACGACGAGGATGTCGAGATGGACGATGGCGAGGACGAGGTGAGCCGTTCACATTCGGACTCGGCTACGCTTTTACTTACTCGCTTTACCTACAGGCCCCCGTTGCTTCCACCAGCAAGCTCCCCGCTCTCGCCAAGCCCGTCAAGGCTGCCCCTCTCGCCGTCTCGAGTGGCTTCAACTGGCGCGGTGAGGAGGACGAGGAGGAGGCTCCCGCCGCTGAGGAGGCCGACTCCGATTCCGACGAGGAGGAGGAGACCGTCGCCGCTGTCGAGGAGCCCAGCAAGAAACGCAAGGCCGACCTCTCGACCCTCGAGGACCGAACTGGCGACCTTGAATCGGAAGCACCGAAATCCGTCGCCGACTTTGAACGTCTCCTCCTCGGTTCTCCCAACTCTTCCTACCTCTGGATCCAGTTCATCGCCTTCTACGTCGGCCTCTCGCAGCTGGACCAGGCTCGCAAGACTGGACGGAGGGCACTGAGCGCCATCAACTTCCGCGAGGAGCAGGAGAAGTTGAACGTGTGGGTCGCGCTGTTGAACTTGGAGAACTCGTACGGCGATGAGTCGACGTTGGAGGAACTCTTCAAGGAGGCGGTTCAGTCCAACGACGCCAAGACGGTCTACCTGAGGATGGCCGACATCTACCACCGTTCGGGCAAGTTCGAGGTGAGTCGTTTCTTTCTCTGTCTATTTCCTCTCGGACCTCTCGCTGACGCGTCCTTCATCCCATAGGCCGAGGAGGAGCTCTTCAAGAAGCTGGTCAAGAAGTTTGGTCAAAGCTCAAAGGCATGGACCCTGTTCGGCCAGTTCTACCTCACCCAGGGCAGGCCAAGTGAGGCTCGCGATCTGCTGCCGAGGAGTTTGAAGAGTCTGGAGAAGAGGAAGCGTGAGTCGCCGTGCTTCGCCTTCCCGTCTCGCGCGCCGAGCTGACTCTCCCTTCTCCCTCCCTCTTTCCGCTTTCTCTCCTCGTTTCGCCCTCCCTCTACCTCTCTGTTCTCCACCACAGACGTCAAGACCATCACCCAGTTCGCTCTCCTGGAATTCAAGCTCGGCGACGCTGAGCGCGGCCGCACCATCTTTGAGGGCATCATGGATTCCTACCCCAAGCGCTTGGACCTTTGGTTCGTCTACGTCGACCAGGAGATTAAGCAGCGCAACGTGACGGGCGTTCGAGGATTGTTCGAGAGGATGTTGGCTGGCAGGCTTTCGAGCAGTGAGTTGGCTTTCCCCTTCTTTCCCGCTTGAGATGGAAGCTGACCTCGCTCTTGCTTTTCACGCGCTAATAGAGAAGGGCAAGTCGGTCTTCAAGAAGTGGCTGGCGTTCGAGAAGGAGCAGGGTGACGAGGCGGGAGTCGAGACCGTCAAGGAGAAGGCTATGGCTTTCGTCGAGTCGTTGGGAGAGAAGTAAGGGCCGAGTCGTTCGCATGCTAGAGTGTAATACCTTTCTCTATACCATTTGATCTCGGCTTGAGAGCAATGAGAGGCGCCTGCGAAAGACTTGCGAAGGGAGAGCTCCCATCGCCGAGCTGCCTGAGCGCTCGCTCGCTTTACGATGGTACAGCGTCTCTAGGTGTCGAGTGCGCTTCTTTGAACTTACCAAGAACCAGCAAGCAGCTCAACACACCTCACCCGCGCCCTTCACCTCGCCTTAACCTCCCGCTCGAGCTCGCCCTCCCTCTCTTCCTCCTCCACTTCACCTCGTCTTCATCTCGCTTCGATTCGGGTGGCGCAAGCGTCGGGTCACTGGTGTGCGGAGGTGATCCACTGCTGTGAGGCGACTTCTGCACCTGCACTCTTGGTCGCCAAGGGCTACAGGCTGCTCTCTCACCTGCTTGCTCGACCGTTCGCTTCATCTCGTCGTCGGGAGCAGGCTGAAGAGCGAGGGATCAGGCTGCAGGCGATCAGTGGCGTAGGCTCTGTAAGCAGGTGCAGGGCTTCAATCCGTGGGCGTGGGATCGCGTCCCGTGCTCGGGTTACAAGAGCAGTTCCATCTTTTCAAGATCTGCTCGCTCGCCTCTCCCGCTCTTTGGGTCGTTTCGCTGTCTCGCTCGCTGGCTGAAGCTGGCGTGGGAGTTGTGATGTCTTCATGTTGCTGGAGGCGGACTTCAAGTGGCGCAGAACAGCACACTCACCTCGCCGAGCCGTCGAGCGGAGGCAGCCGACGGTCGAGTCTGGTCGGCGAACGGGCGGGCTTCTGAGTGCGCTTGCGGGTCTCTGAGGCTTGGCGGTTGCTGAGATAAGCCTTGGTCGTTTTACCAGATGCTAACGATCGAGATTGGAGCAGAAGAGACCCGCCAGAACCGCTCGTCTCGAGTGATCGGCGACGGAGGGAGCGCCGAGGAGGACTGCTGGTGGTTTCAGAAGTTGGCAAAGAGCCTTCGAAGCTTCAGATTCATCTTGAACTCTCCTACCTTCACAGGGCGGGGTGCGCCCCCAAGCCTCCTGACGACCTGGGGCTTCGCCGAGGGACGATCACCGAGGATTGCTGAACGCGCCGGCGTGCTGTAGGGCAGGCTGGTGCTTCAGCTGTTATTCGGTGTTCCCCTGACATTTTTACCGATGCTAACTTTGTCCGAGCCTAAGGCGTATTCGCATCGACAT
>JACWFO010000257.1:0-11834 GCA_019775505.1 Leucosporidium yakuticum
CATCAAGTCGCCTCGGAATGGTCCAACAAGGCGGAAGCGATCCTCACCTCTTCGCAACCGATGGACAAGCACCGCGCGAGCTCCTACTACCGTGATTTGGAGATTGCAAAAGCGATGGAATGGTTGTCGGAACATCCTCCAGTCAGGTGAGTCTTCCCCTGCTCTGCTCTTGCTTCCCTACAGAACCGAGACTGACCCTCATTCGCGCACCCGCGTCTTTTCCCTCTTGCTCGCTCGCTCTCGCCCATCGCAGGACCTGATCTCACCAACATCGAGCCCGATTCCCACGGGGGACGACGAGACTACGTCTTCCTCGCACCTACATCTACTCGACTACCTCACCCACTCAGCCGCGCAATCAAGCTGCACCGACCCGCCAGCACCTTCGGCGATACGAACCAAAACCGAGCAGGCCGACCGACTAGCGCCAAACTCTCCAGCGCTTTCTCCTTCTCACGGGCGGCCATATGCTGCACCGTTCTCCCTCCTTCCCCTTCCTACTCCTATACACTAAGACGGAGGACTGCTGAAAGAGTTGGACAACCCCCCTCGACCCTCGGCGAAGGGCGAATTGGGGGCTTTCTTAGGGATTTGTAGTCGATTCTCTTGTAACGGGTTGTACTGTGATAGTATACAGGACTACTTAGTGAGCGGCAAAGTGTTGAATTCGATGGTCAAAAAGCTTGCGAAGCGGGGTAGGCGAGGAGGAGGAAATGGGGGACACCCCCGACCCGAGAGTATGGGCGAGAGGTGTTGGTGTACAGAGGGTGAAGAGTCAAGCCGACATATTGAGCGATGGCATCTCTTGTTCGCTGTGGTCGATTCGCACTGACAGACCAAGCGAAGGAGGAGCTGCTCTCCCATCCGAACGCCGAGCTCGCTTCTCTGCTCTTCCCAAGCCGCTCCAACTCCAGACCACTGCTTCCACCACCACCCTACCTCCACTCATCGCTCTCCCTCCCTCTCTCGCCGCCCTCCATCCTCCTCCTCCTCCCCACCTCCCCCTCCATCTCGCCTAACACATTCCTCAACGCCCCCATCTCCCAATACCCGCCTACAAACCCAACATAAAGCATAGTCGCCCCACCGACTCCATCCATAATACCAAGGAGGACCCAAATCCAATTGAGGTATTTGAGTGGTTGGTAAGAGGCCGCGATGGATAGGATGGGGATCATGAGGAGGGAGAGGAGGAAGAGTTTGAGTTGGAGGGTACTGAGGGAGGAGGTGTGGTGGTAGCAGGTTTGGAGGTTGGAGAGACAGTGTTGGATGTCGGAGGTTGGGAGGGGAGGGGGTGCGGGTGGGAGAGAGGCGATGAGTGAGATTGCGGAGGTTGGGATGAAAGAGAGGGTCGCTTCGAGTCCAAAGTGGTCGGAGTAGGAGACTCCCAAACCGGGGATCAACTCGGTGAGAACTATGTCGGTCCCTTCACAGCGCATGATGAACCCGCTGCTCAGAGGCGAGCGGTAGAGGACGTAATCGAGTCGCTTGCCTCCTCGGATGACAGTCTCGTCCCGTGGACCTCGTTTGGCCAGCTTGGGGATCGAGTAGGTGTTGAGGGGTGAGTCGCAGGTGATGCCGTGTTGGTGCATTACTTGTTCGGGGGAGAGAGCGCGGTGGGCTGAGGAAGTGATGCTCGGTGGAGGAGGGTGGGTGGAGGCAAAAGCGTCGTGAAGGGTGCCGTGTTGGAGGAGGATGCGCATGATGATGGAGTAGGGTTGGGAGTTGAAGTCGCCCGTCTGTTTGGGAAAGAGTATGAGCGAAGAAGCGATGTAGGAGAGCAGGGAGAGACTCACCAAAAGGACATGTCTCCCCCTCTCGGCCTTCTCCTGCACGATCCTAGCCAACTCCCAAGCCTGCGAGACCCGATGCGCTCCCTCGATTCCCTCGCCCTCTCCACCCGGAGCGTACATGTGCGAGTTGAGCACATCCACCAATCCTACGCCCTCGACTTCGATGCAGACTCCGCAGACCGACTTGCCGGCAAAGAAGTCTCCTTCGATAAAGTGCAGCGGGTGGCCATTGAGCGGGTAGGGGTGAATGAAGGATGAGTGAATGGGATGAGCTGAAAGGATGGCGAGTCCTGAACCGATGGCTCCGCTGCGAAGGAGGGGAGGGGGGGTGAGCTCGGTGTCGAGGCGAGGAGGAAAGAGAGGGACAAAGCTCACCTGTAGAAGAACCTGCTGTAGGGTAATCCTGCCTCCTTGGCCCTAGCAGCTACTACATCGAAATCTGCTCGGACCCAAATCTCCTGCAAGGCAATCACGTCGTAACCTCGTGTTGTCGGCGAGTTTGAAGGCGAATCGCTGCCTCCGTCCGAGTGGTAGGAAGTACGAGAGGACCTATTCGAGTTGCCAATCCAATCTGCGATGGCTAGTAGACGCTCTCGTCGCTTGTCTGCTACGTATTTGAGACCCCTGGACGTGTGGGTGGTGAGGGTGAGTTGAGAAGCAGGGGAGGGTTTGGGAAGGGGTGTGTAACTCACCAGCAGTTGAGGGAGAGCACTCGTAGCTGTTGTAAAGGTTGTTCTGTAGGGTAATCGTCCATGTTTGAGGGATGAGCCGAGAAGAGAGGAGGAAGCCAACCCGTCGAGTGGAGCGTTTCGCAGCTCTCTCTCTCTCCCTTGTCTCGTTTCGTTTGTGCTCTTCTGTACCGCTCTCTCTCTCTCTCTCAACGGCTTGGATTCGTTAGGGATGGATTCAGGTGATATTTCATCGCAATTGGACGAGATTTCTTTAGGAGATGCTCCCACTCGTTCCACTTGTCGCTCTCCTTCTCCCCCTCGCTTGGACACGCAGCAGCATCCAACTCAACAGGCCGAACTACCTCCAACAGACGACCAACATCAACTCGAACATCCTCTTAATGATGGGGACATTACCAACTCATCTCAACTCAACCCTACAACTCGCTCAGAAGCATCAGAGGGACCCCGCTCAGACGCGTCCCAGCACCAGCAGCAACAGTTGCAACCTCAACAACAAGAGCTACAGGACGATAACGACGAGCAGGGATTCGAACCTGTTACGTTAGAGGAGGAACCTACTACCACTAGCAGCACCTCTTACACTAGTCCACCTTCCACTACAACTTCAGCTCCAACTCCCCCTCTAAGCGACAGCACTTGCACCACCCCAGCCGACGCCTCCTCCTCGGCTCTTCCTCCTTCCGAATCCACTCCTCCAGCTTCACCTTCACTACAAATCGATACCACCAAAGCTTCCCTCCCTGCTTCGGCGGAAACGGTCGCTGTTCAACCTGATGCGGTCCAAGCCCCCACTTCACCTACTTCTCCTCGCAAGTCGATGGATGCGGGAAAGCAACCGAGGTTGGGAACTAGTACGCCCAATGTATTGCAGAAGTTGGTGTCGATGACGAGGCAGAGGGACTTGCCGCCCAAGGCTAAAGAGGAGGAGGTTCGTCTTCTCTCTCGGCTCCCACTGCTTCTGCTCTACTATAGCTGATCTTTCGCCTCTTCACTCCAACAGAAGAAGCATCTTCGCGAGCTCGAAGAGATGCGCACCGCCGCCAAAGAAGCCGGTTCGTCTTGCCTCCGTTCGTCCTTCCCTCCCATCTCGGGCGCCAGCTCATCCTCCTCTCTCACACAGAAAAGCGTCGTCAAGCCACCCTCGCATCCGCCGCTGCCGCCCGCACCGCTCGCATCGCCTCTGCCTTCCCCACCTGGGAATCCTCGATCCTCCCCAACTGGCGCGTAGTCCTGCACCACGACTCGGAGGGCCTCTCCCTCCGTAAGCTTTGGTGGGAGGGAACCATGCCTGTTCGTTGGAGGGGGAGGTTATGGGGCTTATGTGTGGGGAATGGGTTGGCTGTTAGTAAGGGGAGCTATAGTGGGCATTTGGACAAGGCGAGGAAGGCCGTCGGCGAGGGGAGGTGGGAAGAGGTCGTGGAGAGGTTGGAGAGGGATGTAGAGGAGACGTTGCCTACGCTTAAGCTGTTTCAAAAGGGTGGGGTTATGCATGACGAGTTGGTCGATGTGTTGTTGGCTTATACGATGTACGCTTCGTCCGTCTCGTTACGCCCGCCGAGATATGTGAGTCTTCGGCGTTGGAGGCTCTCTTTCGCTAATGCTTGAAACTGACCCTTCCCTATTCACAGCCCGTCGGTATCGCATGCCCAGCAGCCATGCTGTGAGTCTCGAGTCGCGCTTTCTGCCTCATCGCTTTCAACACTCGGCTCTCGCCCTCAAGCTGACCTCGCTCCTTCGCTCGTCGCAGACTCGTCAACATGCCCGTCGTAGACGCCTGGGTATCACTCGTCAACCTCGTCAACAAGAGTTACCTCAAAAGCTTCTACAGCGAGGATACCGAGGAGGTGAGTTTGGTTCGCGCTCGGCTCCGAGAAGGAGACTTGACTGACGATTGCTCTCCTCCGTGAACTGTGCGAGGCTTACTGCCGGATCTTTGATACGTTGCTTGCGGACAGCATGCCCAAGATTTACGAAAGTGAGCCCTCTCGAGCTCCATCACGATCTTTCTCGAGCCCGAAGCTGATCCTCCTCTCCTCGTTGCAGATTTCAGCAAAGAAGTCGTCCGACCAGCCCTGTACCTCGCACCATGGCTCACCTCCGTCTACGTGCGTCCTTCTCCTCACACCCTCTCTTCCCCTCGCTAACCCCTTCTCGCCCCCAACAGGTCCGATTCCTCCCCCTCGATCTAGCAACCCGAATCTTCGACATCTTCCTGCTCGAAGGCGACTCGTTCCTCTTCCGAGTCGCTCTCGTCCTACTCCAAATCCTCGAACCACGTCTCTTCAACCCCGTCCAAGCCGAATTGGACGCCGTCTTCAAAGGCTCTGACCGCGGGGCTGTGGCTATTGTTCGTAGGCAGCGAGCGTCGGCGGGGGCAGGGGAGGACGGTGAGATTGAAGTTCAGGTGGAGGAGGTTTATACGGAGATGGGGGTGACGGAGGAGGCGGTCTTTAGAGGCTTGGAGGAGATGGTTTGGAGGGAGGAGACTTGGGATCGGTTGGTTACGAGGGAGTTACCCGAGGCGGATTGAGAGGTAGAATGAGTAGTGGGGTTGGGGAAGTGCATGAGGACACTGCTGTTATGTTGTGCTACATCTTGACCGGGTCGAGGTAGGCGAACGACGAGGCGGAAGCTGCGAAGGCAGTCTCGGCGCCGAGTCGATCCTCCCTCGCTTCCTTCGCCTCTCCCGCCGCTCTCCCGTCTTCAACTCTACTCCTAACTCCACGGCGTTACCTACTCTCAAGAGCCCCTCCTCTAATCCCCGAGAACGGGAGCACCATTCACGAGGGCCGAAACTCGGCGCTGAATGCTCTCGCAGTGAGCGGGAGGTCTGACGACATCACTACCCGAGTTTGTACAGGCTCTAGAGCACACTGTGTATGTTGCATTACAATAAAAGTCTCGCTGAGCGGGCCGGGAGGTAAGTCAAAGAGACAAAAGCTTCTGCGGAGGGGGGAGTAGGAGGAGAACGAGAGCCGAGAAGGATGGGAGGGCCTCTCCCGTTGATTGGGCGCAGCTGTGGGGTGTTGAGACGTCTCGCGCCTGCTGTACGATGCTCGATGTGCAGCAGCATCCAAGAAGAAAGAGAGAGAACGAGATAAAGCCGAGCATTGCGGAGGAAGGGGAGATGGTCGGCCGAACAGCGAGCGCCGAGTGATCGTCTGCGCGAGGAAGGGGAGGCCTGGAGCGAGTACGATTGAAGAGACATGTGATGTGCCATCGAATTGACGGGATCTGCCCACCTACATTATACTGTCTTCGAGCTTCTCCCCGCACCGCCTCTTCTTGATGAAAAGCCCAAAGGCAAGCTTTCGGCGCCGAACGAGACCGGGAGGAGAGTCTCACTCTCCGTTTTGTCTCAAACAATTCCCCGGCGAACTGCACCGAGCTGCTGCACATCGTTTCTAGAAAATCCAGATGATCCTGCACATCAATTCGGCGCCCGAGGCGAGGCCAGCCCGCGCACAGGCGGTGGCGGGAATCGAAGAGCAAATTCTCGCTGAGCGGGGGAGAAGTGAGAGACGAGGCTCGATTTCGCTGCAGTTCTCGCTCCGAGATATTCGCTTGGACAGGTTTTTACTGATTAGAACGAGTTGCAAATAATGGCCTGCCGGCAGGAGAGGAAGTAGAGGAGAGAAGGGGGCGAAGGGAGTTCGGCGAAGAAGGGAGGGGTTGCGAAAGGGTATCTATCTCGACTGGGAGTCTACACGGAGGTGGGGGAAGGCTACATGAAATGCTAAGGAAGAATGGGGGTGTACATCATCGAAAAAAAAACGAAATCAAAGGCGTCTAAGCCTTGATATCGCCGTGATGCCTGAAGGAAGCGCCCATCCTGTTCATGTGGTGCTGGGCATTGTGTGCGTGAGCCGCTCCAGTGGCACGACGAGAGTGGTTACGCTTGACCGAGCGAGTGTCGGTGCGAGCGCGAACGCACATAGTGCCGTCGAGGTTGGGGCGGAAACCACTGGAGCAGGAGAAGACCTTGCAAACTCCAACGTCGCAACCGACTCCAGCGGCGTGGGGGATGAGGGTGCAGTCCTGGCCCTCGCCGGTAGAGGAGCATCCTCCGCACGAGTCGATGGAGACTTGGGTGTCGACGCACTCGTCTGAGGAGAGAGAGAAGGGTCAGCGAAAAGTTCGGCGATGGCTTCAAGGGCGTCTACTCACATCCTCCAGCTCCGATCATGATACCCGAGTAGTCGTTGCGGGGCTTGGTGAAGTGGTGAGAAGCAGCAGCCTCGAACGAGCTGTAGAATCGACGAGGAAAGGTCAGCGGAAGCCCTCTCGCGACGAGACGAGCGCCGAGCTACTCACGCAGAGCCGGCGATGGGGCAAGCAGTTTCCTCCTTGGCGGGGCAAAGAGTAGGCTTCTTGTTCTTCTCCTTCTTGACGCGAGCACGCTGGCGAACGGGGTCCTTGATGCAAGTGCCCTCCTTGAACGAGTACTTCTCGGGGCAGGTGGTGATCTGGCATTGGGAGGCGACGCAGACTGCGAGAGGGGGCTCGTTAGCGAAAGGAAACGGTGGAGAAAGTTTACTACTTCTACTACTTCTACTCACTTCCGTTGGCACCCTTGGGGAAGAAGACACATGGGTGGTTGAGGGCGCCGCAGTGGTGAACTGTGAAGACGAAAGATGGCTGGTCAGCGACCGCTTCGAGCGCTCAATCTCACGGTGAGAAGCCGCTTACCATCCGAGGTGATATCGATCTTGTGGCAGACACCGTTGCGAAGAGCGTAGCCGAGCTTGCACTGGCTGGCGAAGCACTCGCCGGCGACACAGATGGAAGCCGAAGAGCCGTGAGGCTTGCAAACCTGGTCGATGGCGCCGCAGTTGTTGAGGTCGCGGGTAGTAGGACGCTGTAGATGTATGAAGGCGAGTTAGCTAAGAGTTCAGGCGCGAGAGGAAGGGAGAAAGAGACGAACGCAGTAGAGAAGCTTCGCATCCCATGAGAAGCCGGCGTTGCAGACGGTCTGGCAGACCGAGTTGACACACTCTCCAAAGCCACCGTTGACGTAGACATTCTGGCACTTGTTGCCGATAGCACCGCAGTGGTTGAACTGGTAGGGAGAAGAGGAAGAGGGATCAGCTCGGCGAAGAGACGAAAGGCCGTCGGCGAGATTACTCACGTCCGAGGTGGTGTCGATGGCGGAGAGCTCGCGGCACTCGTTGGCAACGGCATCGTAGAAGTATCCCTTGTCGCAAGACTCGGGCTGGCACTTGCCCGACGAGCACTTGGCTCCCGAGCCGTTCGACCAAGACGAAGCCGAGCAGGCGACACCGGCGGCTCCACTGTGGTTGAGAGAAGGTCAGAAAGGTTCAAGAGAGTATAGACAAGCACTGTAAACGACTCACCAGTTCTCGACATCGCTAGCGTAGCGAGTGGTGCACTTGGATCCGTCGATGGAGAAGCCGGCCTTGCAGACGGTAGGAACGCAGACGCCCTGCTGGCAAGCCTGCGAGACCGAGTTGACGAGAGTTTCGCTGCATGAGGATCCAATGGCGCCGCTGTGAGAGCGAGGAAGGAGAACAAAGACACCGAAGAAGGAAGGAGGGCGGGGAGGGAGGTCGTCGATCAGTTCTCGGACTTCGCAGCTTCCACGAAAGATAGTCGACGGGAAGGAAGGAAGGAAGGAAGGAAGAGCTCACCAGTTGACGACGTCGGAGAGGATGTCTACGCATCCACCGTGCTCAGCGTCGAAAGCGAAGCCGGGGTTGCACTCCTCGGGCTGGCATTGGGAATCGACGCAGGCAGCGCCGACTCCGTTCTCCCAGGCGACGGGGCACTTGTGCCCGACGCTACCGCAGTTCTTGACCTGTAGAGAGATAGATCAGCTTCATCTTCGTCGGCCCCAACTCGTCCCTAGCCACTCACATCCGAAGTGAGATCGCAGAAGTAGGAAGTGAGCCCCGAGGAGCAGAGAGCGCGCTGGCGAAGGCGAGCGAGGTTGGTAGGGACTTGCTTCTCAGCCGAGGCGGAGGCGGGAGTGAGAGCAAGTGCCGCGAGAAGGAGAGTCGAGTAGAGCATGTTGATGCGTGGGTTTGTGGAAAGTCGAATCGTTCGGCGAGCTGCGAAGGGTCGAGCGAGCTTGAAGAGGACTGAAAGCTGACCAGCAGCTGTTGAAGGGGGTTGCGTGTGGGCGACGAAGGTGAAGAGAGAAGAAAGCGAACGACGAGAGAGACTTGAAGAGAAACAAGAATGTGGTGAGAGGCGAAAGAGAGCTCGAGGGCAAAAGTCTAGCGAAAGGGCGAGGTTGCGAATGACAAGGACAAACTGCGGCTCTCAGAGTTCGCGACATGTACCTCTCGCTGAAACCTCTTGCGGATCCAGGTCGTCTGCCTTTCGTCTTTGGATCGCTCTCCGCCTCTCCTCCTCCTTCGCCAGGCGAAGGCCGAGCCGAGGTGTCTAGTGCCTGCCTTCCAGCCACCGCAAGAGGAAATTCTGAGTCGGGTTTCTGGTGATGGAAAGTGAGGAAGAGGACCAGCTCTATGAACACCGCAGTGGAGCCTTTGAGTCGAAGCCTGGGTGAGAAGGCCCAAGTTTCACGCATCGCCTCGCCGAGAGAGGTGCGAAGAGGCCGGTTCGCAGAGCTCGGAAACTGGCCATCGAAGGAGCTTTTTGCGCTAAGGTGAAAGGAAGGAATAGGCAGGGATGAAATGCATTTGGTTCCTCTGCTTTTCTTGCTAGGCCGTAGGGAGTAGGAGAGGTGTGAAGCGAGGCAAAAGCTCGAAAAAGAGGAGCACCTCCTGCTCGGCGCACATCCTACGCTGAAAGCGAGAGTAGCGTCGAGGAGGGGGCAAAGTCTATTGACAGTGATTCACATTTCTCGTCAAAGGCAGGCTACGGCCTTCCCGAAGGCAAGGTCGCGGGAATTCTCGAGAGCTTCGCAGCTGAAAGCTCGGCGCAGGGGTAAGACTTTGAAGGAGAGTGTGAAAGGATCTTCACGCGGCTCTCATAGATCGTGCGCAGTGTTGTATAGGTCGCAAGAGCACCCCGAGCTTATACTTGTAGCGAGGTAGGAGCCTGTTGCCGTGTCTCACTGTCTCTCGGCGCCGAAGCCAGCGATTCGGTGCTCGACCGAAAGGTCGCCTGCGCTTCGTTTCACCTTCGAGGTGCTTTGGTAATATACAGCAGAGTCTCAAATCACCGCTTCTTGATTGCTCTAGCCCTCTCGTAGGGAGCGCAGAAAGCTTGTCGGCCTCGAGGTTTGAGCCGAGCTCGACCGAACGAGCGCTCCTCGCCGAACCTCGCCTGCTCGTGAGCAGAGAGCCATCCAGGAGCTCATGGGAAAGAAAACTTAGCGTTACAACATCTCTCAACACTTGAAACAGACTACCGCCGCCTCCTCTCCCTGCTCAACCTCGGCGACCCCCTCCCCCATCACCTGGCGCTCTCCTCCTGTTTCTCCCCCGCCCTAATAGCCTCCGGATTCCCCATCACCCATACCTTCCTTCCTCCCAACAACTCCTCCTTCCCCAGTTTCTGCAGTTCCAACCCCGCCTTCCCGGCCAGCGCAGCGAAAACCATCCCTCGGCCGAGAGTTGGGGTTTCGATACAAATGGGAGTGGGAGAGAAACGGGAGAGGAAAGTCATTATCTTGCTGTTGATTTGACGCGCACGGGGAAGCGAGAGGTCAGCTCTGCAGACAGCAAAAGAGCGCCAAGCGAGCAAGAGCAGGACGAACCCCGAAACGTTCTCCACCAGCCGACCCTCCTCCCTCCCTCCTGGGATGATGAGCATCCCCGGACGGAAGATGATCGTCTGTTGGTAGTTGAGTGTTGAAAGACCTTCCTCGGTGAGGCCTTTGGATTTAAAGTAGGGGAAGAGGGAGGTGGAGGAGGCGCCGCCGGACTGTAGAATGAGTTGGGGGGTTAGCGGGCGCTCGGGGTGGTACATAACGAGCTTCTCCATCATCTGTAGCTCCGAGCTCGTCCTCAACGACCCGAAGAAGAGCGAACGGCCGACTCACGCTACAGTAAACCAAGGTCTGTTCCTTCCCCTCGACCTTCGCCCACCTACTAGCCTCCAACACAAACTCCCTATCAATCCTCACGAACTTGTCCATTCCCCTCGCCTGCGCCCTCGTAGTCCCAAGAGCAACAACCACCAAATCCGCATTCGTATCCCTCAACTTGGCCTGTTCGGTCACATCCTTATCATCCAACAGCTTGTCGAAATCGAGCGGGATGTGCTGCAGCTTGGAGTAGCCTGGTGTATCGTTTGGGACGGTTGGTGCTCGTCGGCCGAGGGAGAGGACGGTCGAGATGGAGGGGGAGGAGAGAGCGGAGAGGAGAGCTTGGCGGCCGGTTTCACCGGTGGCGCCGAGCAGGAGGAGCGTCTTGGAGGTGCTGGTCATTCTGTAGGTTGTTGGCGCTGCTGAGATGAGACGAGGGAAGCGGGAGGAAGGAAAGAGATGAAACGGCGTCAGAGACGAGCGAGATCAAGTGGGGGGCCTAAGCTCGAGCTGGCGATTTTTGTAGTGCAGTGTTGGAAGGCTACAGTAGGGTAGAGTGGCCATTTAAGGCGTGTTGGCGAGGAGTAGAAGATTCCCCCCTGCTCGTAGCGCCTCCGCACCTTCGCCGAACCCCCAGTGCTCTCAACCTGCGAAGCCTAATCCCACCATTACACTCCCATTAAGCCTCAGTCGTGGTACAGAAGATACTCCCAACGCTCACTCCAGCCCTCAACCTCCTCGCGCTCCTGCACGCCATCAAAGTCCCAAAGTCAGCTCAGCTCACCTCTCTATCGCCGAGCCCTCGCTTCGAAGCGGTCAGCCAAGAGCTCACCTCACCAAACTCCTCCCCCAAACGCTCCACACACTTTCCTCCATACAAGGGCACGAATGATCGGGAGCTGGTCGGCCACAGCGGTCGCAGAAGGTCGAGGAGCAGAGGCATCGTCTGGATCTCGGGCGAGGAGGTCAGCTCTCGGTCGGCGGCGAGGAGGGAGAAGGAGGGGCAGGGCGAGGAGGGAGAAGCTCACACGAACCGACAACCATCTACTCTCGAAACGATCCTCCGACAAGAAGGACAGCGTCGGGCATGATTCCGTTTCATCAGCCCTCGGGCGACCGATTCTTCCTCGTCAGGCTGGCAGTCATGCTGCTCTCCCTGCTACCCACCACCGGCGTCAGCTCCTCCACCCTATAACGCAACTTTCGAGCGAGACGAACTCACCCAGCTAGCTCGACAAGCCATACAAACCCCCTTCCCGCACCTCCCACAACTACCCTCCCTCGGTCGCTCTTCTCTCTCACCCACAAACGCACCACACCCCCTCCAATCAGCGCAATACACCTTCTCGCCTTTTACCTCCCACTCGGCCTTCCGGTCGTCGTACAGCGCCC